>CAKAMS010038916.1:94475-113326 GCA_916701335.1 Sebastes itinus
ACCATAAACTCATGTTTACAATGTTTACTGAGGTAATAAATCAAGTGAGAAGTAGACTCATTTTCTCATAGACTTCTATACAATCAGACTTCTTTTAGAAACCAGAGGAAGTTTAAGGCACTTCAGCATTGGTTTCACTTCCCAGACCAGGAGGTTGCTGCCTCTATAGACATAGACATGTAACATCCCCTGTTACTTCCTGATTCATTATGTCAAATATTACCTGAAGATATTTAGTGTTTTAATTCCACACATGAGGATTTAATGACAAGAAACACAGTTTAGAAATGTGTCATCATGTCGAGATAACGAGCTTCTGTATTTCCTGTTCCATCCACACAGGTTTCATCACATCACTGTTTTTTCTGTCTCTCAGCCTCGAGACAAACAGGAGTCCCAGAAGAAGAGAGAGAGAGCAGAAATGACGAAAGAAGAGGAAGCTCGACGACACAGAAGAAACAATATTTGGTATTTGGTACATACTGAGATCATTATGTAAAGATCGCAGCGTTTTGAAATGTACATAAGAGTACCAGAAATGTTGGGAGCGGTTTACACTTTTTGGAAATCTGTTTGACATTTCGTTGTGTGTGTGTGTGTGTGTGTTGAGACTGACCGTCACGCCGCCGTCGCTTGTCGCCTCTCTGTAGGTGAAGTTGCAGACGGCCCAGGCCAGGTAGTACGTGGACATGCGGGGCGTGCGGGCGAAGCGGTTGGTCAGCCAGCCGTCCTCGTCCGACAGCGAGCTGCTCTCCACGGGCATGTTGGACAGCGAGGTGTACTGCGAGTCGTGGCGGAGGGTGAGGGAGAACGTGGCCTTGTAGATGGGCTCATCGAAGCAGGGGAAAGCCTTCCGGGCGTGGATCGGACTGAACTGGGTCACCGCCAGGTACCTTCGAGAGAGAAACAACAGAACGGTGTTATTGTCAAATTAAAGGAAGACGTTCAGAAGGACTTCAAATGGATGCGATGACAATGAAGATATTTTCAGCGCTGCAAACGATCTTAAAAGTCATTCACTCTTATATACAGCGAACACACTCCAAATGGACGAAAAGGGTTGTCTAATAGTAAAGAAGTTGTGATGTTTTATTCAGTTTTACAGTGTTAAAATGTGTTGTTTTTAAATTTCTCTTTCACTTTTACAATGTACCGACATCTATGAGGCTTATAAGAACTGATAATGCACATTTAATGAGCTGATAACAGGCTTATTGGGTGCATAATCACTACGATTGCTAGAAGGCTTTTTCACTCAAAGGGACTGTATGCAAATTTGCTTTGCCAATGTGTGAACTGATTGTAACCTAACCTAAAAAAATAGACCTTTCGCGACTTTCTGGGTTTCCTCGTTCAGCCTGTAGACTGCTGCGGGACGCTTTTCCAGGAAAATCCATCGGATGTGAAGTCATGTGCGCTCACAAGTGCCTTTAATTTCAGCACCTCTTACAGGGCTAACAGTGTGCAACGATAGGTAACGTTCGGTTAGAAATGGAGTCCGCTAACACCAACAAACCACCAGCCAACACCACAACTCAGACTCCAACACAAACACCACGGAAGCACAAAAAAAAAAAAAATCTGGTGAAGCCCGTCTTACAAAACAGGAATGTGACCGACAACAGGGGAAAACTAGGATCAACATCAGCCGGGCCTTTGATTCATGAATGGACCTTCGTCTGGTCAGCTAACATTACTGCCAAGCAGGTGAAATATAAAGTGATATTGGGGTTTTAGCTGCTAATGTTGCTAACGTTAATCAACATGATGCCTGTCAATCACGTTCAATCTCGTGTGTGTGTCGCCTCAATGTTTTGACCGATGCTTGCTCGCGTCTACGTAGTGCGAACACAAGCAACAGGACGCTGACTTTCGTTAACTTAACAGCCACTGATTCTTACATAAAGTCCCTTTAAAGGATATGTCGCTTTTAGGCAGTTGCTGAATTGACTGATGCTGTTGGATCAGACTTTATCATCGTATTTCAGATTGGATCTCAATGTTCTAGGATCCACTTAGATCCATTTAGACTTCTAAAAGTGTCTCAAAATAACGTCCAATTTCCAATATTGCCATAAATCAGTCCTGCTCACTGGTTTGTAACACATCATGAAGAGCGCTGCCTGACAGATCTCTACACTCTCACATTATATATCGTTATATGGACGAACCTCAATTTGCTCCACATTTGGCCCTGAATCCAAATGACGTCATTAAATCCAATGTATTGTTAAACAGAACTGAATGACCCCTGAAGTGACCCGTAATCCAGTTCATCATATTCTCACATTCAGCTTCAACACACCTACTGTAATAAATCCATCCAGGATGAGTGACGCTGTGCTATAAAGCAGGATTTTGTTTCAGTCTTTGAACCTTTCACAGCTATCAGAGGAGACATTTAAGGTGGAATCAGAGTTCGGATGGTTAAAGGATAATCCTCTGAAGTTGAAGTTTCTACAGGAAGACAGTTTCACTTCTTCAGATGTTCTTGTTCAGGATGAAAAAGGAGCTTCCGCGCAGAGACAGAGATAATCCAAAATAAACAGGAGGAAATGTTCTGTTTCCTCCTGATTTCTTTAAGCTCAGTTCAACATTTTCATATCAGAGCTTTGTTGCGTCCGTCTGTCAGTCAGCTGACAGGAACAGGAAGACAAATTAAAAGTGCAGGTTATAATCCCTCTGGAAACTTTCCTCCAGGTGTTTGTGGAGGGAGAGATGAAAGGAGTAAGAGCGGGAGGATGAGGAGGAGGTGGTGAGGAGAAAGCACAGGTGGAGGAAGAGGGGAAGGTGGAAGATGAAAGACGGAGACGAACAAAAGTGAAGGACAAGAAAGATGTGAGCAGGAGGAAGAGGAGGAAAATATCAGAAACCGCCGTGAAGCTCTAAATATTCACAACAGAGGAGGACTACTGGAGGAGGAAGATAAAGAGGAATAATAGAGGCAGAGGAGGAGAACGATGAAGGAGAAACGGAGGAAGACTAAGAGGTGGAGGAGGAGGATGAAAAGGAAGAGGAATGTGAGAGGGGATCAGAGGAAAAGAAGGAGAAATATAAAAGAGAGGAGGAGGGGAAGTTGATGAAGAGCGAGGAGGAGGAGCAGGATGAAGACTAAGAGAGAGGTGTAGGGGATGAGAGGGGATGTGAGGAAGAGGAGGACAGGTGAGAGGAGAGGAAGGAAAGGAGGGAGAGATGAAAGATGAAGAGGAGGTGGACTGAAGGAGGACAATGGATAGTGTAAGATGAAGAATGAGTTAAGACAAGAGAAACTGAAAGGAGGTGTGGAGAGAAAAGAGAGAGCTGGAGAAGAAGAAGCGGGAGGAAGAAGAGAGAGGACTGGAAGTAAAGGAGGAGGAAGAGGAGGAAAGAAGAAGAAGAACTTAAGAGGAGAGAACAAGAGGTGAAATAAAAGGAGACACAAAAAGATGAGAAAGAGGACAAGAGGAGGGAAGGGAATTGACGAGGAGGAGTGAGAAGGAGGAAAGGAGGAGGAAGAGTACTAGATTAATAAAGGGAAGAAAAGAGGTGGAAAAGAAATAAAAGAAGATGAGTGAAGAGAGAAAGAACGATGGAGAGGAGAACATGAAGAAAGGACTAAAACGAGGAGGAAGGGGAGAAGTAGGCAAAGATGAAAGGAGAGAAGATGTGTGATGAAGAAGGAGTGAAGGCAGGAGGAAGGAGTGAAGTTAGAAGGAGGAGAGGAAGGAAAAGAGGAGGAAGAGGAGGAAGGATTGGAGAAAGAGTAGAAGTAAGAGGAGGAGAGGAAGGAGAAGAGGAGGAGGAGGAAGGAGTGAAGGAGGAGGGGAGAAAGGAAAAGAGGAGGAAGGAGAGGAGAAAGATGAGATGGAGAAAGAGTAGAGGTAAGAGGAGGAGAGGAAGGAGAAGAGGAGGATGAAGGAGTGAAGGCCAGAGGAGGAGAGGAAGGAGTGGAGGTAGGAGGAAGAGGAAGGAAAAGAGGAGAAGGAGGAAGGACAAAGAGGAAGGGGGTAAAGAAGGAGTAGAGAGAGGAAGAGGTGACAACAGAGTCAGTGAGAAGAAGAAAGAATCTGAAACAAGGTGTGGAGAGATGATGATGGAGGGAGGAGAGGAGAGGAGAGGAGAGAGGAGAGAGGAGAGAGGAGAGAGGAGAGAGGAGAGGAGAGGAGGAGGAGGTAAGAGGGGAAAAATGGAGGGAGGAAGAGAGAATAATAAACAGAGGGCGATCAAGGCAGACAGAGAGAGAGAGAATAATGGATAGAGCCTGAGAGAGACGAGATAAAGAGACTATCTATTAGACTGTAACACACACAATACACAATAAACACACACACTATACAAATACACACACACACAAACAAATACACACACACACACTATATAAGAGCTCAATAAACTCAAATATTAACACACACACATCGTGACATCATGCAGATTGCCAACTGTCGCCACTGCCAAGGCAACGCTTGTTGTCACTGTAATCCTGATTGACAACCAAGCCAACAGCGTTGCCCCGGACAACCACGACACGTAAACACACACACACACACACACATAAACACACACACATCAACACACACACACACACACACTCATGCATGAATTCATGCGGCATCGTGTCACTTCGTCTCCTGAACGCAAAGAACAGAAAAATGAAAATGACATCATTTCCTGCCGTAATGTTTGCCATTATCTTTGTGTGGAGACACCACAGAAGAAGAGTGCAGGCGCTGAATGACACACACACACACACACACACACACTTACACTCAGGGAAACACACACCTCATTTAGATTCAAAGATTTTACTGAAGGAGAAACTGTCGACTCAGGTGCTTTTCAGTTAGATGTAGAACTGATACACACTTCTCACACACACACACACACACACACACACACACACACACACACACAGGACACTGATCTCTTTAAGCAACGTCTCAAATTGCAATTCCCTGCTTTCACATAGAGGAGACTGCAGTATATGTGTGTGTGTGTGTGTGTGTGTGTGTGTGTGTGTGTGTGCGTGATTGGATTCGGAGGAGGAAGTGGTACGTCCATATTAGGTGTTGAAGAATGAGCCTTCGCTGCTCTGGACAGGGTGTATGTATAGACAAGAAGGGTGTGAAGAGTCATCAGTACTTGCTGCTGGAGTCGTTAGCAAAGCGGCTGATGTAGGCTTCATAGATGGTGTCCAGGAATGAGCTGTCAGTCTGAAACAAACAAGCAACGATCATCATACTGTACGTTTGTGTGCATGCATGTTCATTTGCACTTAAGCCCACCGCAGGAACTTTCCACCGGAACCTTTTTAAAGAACTCATTGTGTTTTGACAGCAGGAACCAGGGTCTAAATTAAGTTTCGGAAACATTTTAAGGGGCTTTTTTTACTCCCCAAAAAAGGCCCTGGTTCGGGGGGTGGTACTTTCTGAAAGTACAGGAACTTTCTGTTTAGAGTTTGCAGGGATGACTGCACCGCTGCTTCAACGGCTTCAACTCGTGTACTGCTTCATTCATAAAAAAGGAAGTACTTTAGTATCGATTTAGCATCTTTTTAGGACGAGGGGAGAGTATTTACATTTCAAGTAAATTTTAGGCTCTGCTGTCGGCTCCCCGACTCATTTTAAAAAAAGAAAAGAGAGAAAAAAGAAATGAGATCGAGAAAAGAGAGATAGCGCGGCTGTGCTGTGAAAGTTATTTTCTGATTTTTTTCACAGCGGTTACGCTCTAAAGCACAAATAAATAACCATCAAACACTCAACAGATGATTTACTGTGGAGACAGACGCTCTTAGTTTCATTTTCCTCCACTGCATTTCATTCATTACATCCACCATGAATCAGTAAATATATGCAGCAGTAAATGTCATCGCAGCGACACAAAACCTAAAGTTTATTCTTTTTTCCAATGTGTTTTTTAAGATGAAACGGGGGGGCGAACTGAACTGCAGGCTGCAGAGTGTGTTTACCACTGTGAATTTGCCTAATCTTCACAGGTCTTTAGACCGCTGGGGAAATGCAGACAACAGTGGGCTGAAAGGAACCTTTTAAATCCTTGAAAAGCAGAGCTTTTGGTGGAACCCCGGCTTTGTACTCTTGCTTTTCCATAAACACAACAAATGGACAAAGTGAAATGATCTGAGGCCATGGACATATAATGCGTCGGTGTTCAGTAATATTATGTTTTACCTGGATCAGATGCAGCAGTGTGGCTTGAAGCTGGCTTCTGGACAGGCCTATGATCTCGTTTTGCAGCGGGGCTCTGGACAGGGTTGAGCTCTCCTGGGTAACCGCTGGCAACCCGCCACTAGGCTTTGCCTGAGTGAACACGCTGGGAGAGAGGAGCAGGTTGGGGGCAACAGTGGCTGGTATCCGCTGGGGGGAGATGACCTGGATACACAGGGACAGTTATTAATACTCCTTAATAGTACATAGTACTACTTTTTAGCAACCCAAATGGTTAAAGTGAACCACTAACAGAGTCCATAGTGCTTACCTGAAACTGCAGAGCAGCCTTTTGACCCGCTGTGGCTGTGGTCTGGTTTGGGACCGGTCCTGCACCTTGACCTTGAGCGGGCCCCAAGAACCGAGGCGCCAGTCCTGGAGTGAGTCGAGGGGGATCATGGGAAGCCAGGCCTTGCTCCTGCTGGACCAGCTGGAGCTTTTCCAGGAGCTCATGAGGCGACACCACGCCAGGCATCTGGGAAGACAGACCTGACAGGAGAGCATGATCAGAATCATTCTAACAGCTAATGCAGATAAAAAACAGGCATCTTGGCAGAGACATTACAGTTTAAATAGAGAAATGGCAATAAATGGACACACAAATAGTCAAATACCTGTGAGATTACTAAATAAATGGTTAACTCACATAGCTTTGTCAGATATATTCAGGCCTATTTTACAATAGATAGTCAAGATAGTCAATATATTCATCAATCAGACACCCAAACACTGGCAAGCACACAACATTATAGATTCCAAGATAACGCAGAAACAGAAGGCTACAATGGCCATTATATACCATGGTGAAATTATACATTTTGTATACAAATGCAAAACCTAAGGAAATGAGAAGCGTTATGAAAAATTAATAGAACTCGTGGCTCTACAGCTTCTCTAAAATTTAACTAGATTTATGTGCACTTTGACGGAAATTAGTGCAAAGTAAGGTTGGAATCTGTGTCACAAAACAGAAACTACAAAGTGACTGTCAATTATTTGAAGGAAACTGATATCATACCTTGTAAAGGTTGAAGGACTTGGTCATTGGTCACCTGAGATGGCAGCAAACCTGATACAGCAGAAACAATATCATTGAAAATGTGTTTTTACTTGTTACTTATCTTTTGGATATTATTTATTATTTAACATGTTATATTATTAATAGTATTTACTTATTATTTATAATGTGAAACTTGTATGTGGTACAGATATTTAGTACTGATTATTCATAGCGTATTGATAAGATAAAAGATGTCCCACCTGTTCCCTGTGCAGTTGGAGCTGACTGGTTGTTGTGCTGTGCCTCTGGTTGAGGTTTAGGTAGGCTGAAGAACAGCTGCTGGCTTTGTTGTTGCGCTTGAAGGTGGGAACACGACACGGAATCCACCATTACGAGCTGCGATGGGAGATGGGGGTTCTGCTGCAGAGGCAGAGGGTTGGAGGAGGGAGGAGGTGGCTGGGTTTGGAAAAGTCTCTTGATCGGGTCAGCTTGAAGCTGTTGCTGTTGCTGCTGCTGATGATGATGAAGCTGTTGCTGCTGCTGCTGATGATGATGAAGGTGGTGCTGCTGCTGTTGATGATGGTGGTACAGGTGGTGATGGAGGTGGTGATGCTCCAGCGGCACCCCGTTGTCACACAGCCTGTTCTCGGGGGACTCGGACACGGTCTGTAGCACCCCTCCGACCACCCCGACTCCCCGCTGTCCCTGCATGAGTTTCTGGATGGCCGGGCAGTGCTGAGGCTGGTTCTGCTGCTGCTGCTGCTGCTGCTGCTGCTGTTGATGATGATGGGCGCTAGTGGGACTCGGCAGCAAGCCCACAACATTTGGGACCGTTTGTCCTCCGATCACAGCCCTGAGCGCTCCATCTGAACACGCTACCATGGCGACATTTCCTCCCTTGGAGGGCGCACTCCTGCCAGAGTTCACCGCATCCTCGTATTTCAGCGAACGGGCTACAGGTGGCCGAGCGACTCGCCCCGGTGAGGGCCCCGTTACAGGGGCGGCCATGGGAGAGACTGGGACGGGTTTGGGTGAGTGGTGATGCTGAGGTTGAGAGCCAAAAAGAGTGGCCAGAGAGAGAGGCTTGGGTTCAGCACTTTCACTTTCCTGGAGGAGACAAACAGAGAGAAGAGAGAACTATTGGAACTAACTATGGTGCGGTTATTTCTGAAGTATTTAAAAAAAAAGGGTAACTACAAAGGTTTTTCACACTTCCTGTTACTCGTTGTGAGTATCATTTGACTTTGACTTTAGCAGATCCCTTGCCTTTGTTCTCGTGCTGTGGATTCGATTAGGGCTGCAACTAACGATTGTTTTCATTGTCGATTAATCTGTTGATTATTTTCTCGATTAATCGATTAGTTGTTTGGTTTATAAAATGTCAGAAAATGGGGAAAAATGTAAATCAGTGTTTCCCAAAGCCCAAGATGACGTCCTCAAATGTCTTGTTTTGTCCACAACTCAAAAGATATTCAGTTTACTGTCGTAGAGGAGTAAAGAAACCAGAAAATATTCACATTTAAGAAGCTTGAATCAGAGAATTTTGACTTTGTTTTCTTAAAAAATTACTCAAACTGAATAATCGATTATCAAAATAGTTGCTGATGCATTTAATAGTTGACAACTAACCGATTAGTCGTTGCAGCTCTAGATTCGTTAGCCTCTCTTTCTGTACATCACCAATTTTATCACTAAGAGCCTCATCAGGCAAATGCGATGTACTGAATGCAACCCTGATATGCAACAGGAAGTGGCTGAGGGTGTTTTACCTGAGTGTTCGGTTTAACAGGTATTGGTTTGATCAGGTTGGGGTTCGCATAAAGAGCACTGCTGCCACCAATCTCCTTTGGCTCTGACGTAGACTTCATGTAGAGAGACATGGAAAGGGGGGAAATGAAGAAGATCTTAGATGATTCTGTACCGCCTACTGGTCAGTGTGAGGAAATGCAAACGATCAAATAAAATATTGATCTGTAATGTTCTGTTGTTCCCCTAAAGCCAACAGAGTCTGGTGTTGTCCTACCTTGTCATACTCTGTGCGTGCTTTGGTCAACATCTTGATGATGTCCACTCCCTTCGCTTCACCTCCTCCTCCTCCTCCTCCTCCTCCTCCTCCAACAACTCCTCCAAGTACTCCTGCAAGTAATCCTCCAACTCCTACTCCTCCTCCTCCTCCTCCAACGACTCCTCCTCTTCCTCCTGGGGACAACCATCCACCCTGAGACTGAGCCAGGGTCTGCTCCTGCTGGGTAAGACTAAACACACAAACGAGTCCATGTGAGGAATAAATACAGATTCATACATGGCAGGTGTAAAGGTAAAATGCTTGTCTTAAATCCTGATGAAAGTATTCCACTTTAATTCATGTTTTAAACCAAAGTAAAAGAAACTATCGCTCACCCTGGGAGCCAAATTCAAACATACTACGGTTGTCACTGTGTTGACTCTAAGCCCCCAGACACAGATCCATTAATAAACACATGCCGTCTCTGTCGTGTGCAGATTAAGATATGAAACGAACTCTCTCAGCCGCGGTGGCTGACGGACCATAACTCACTAGTCCCTGTTTAGTGGACCAAATCCCACTTTCAATTTGTTTTCTTCAAGTGGTGTATACATACGCTTTGTGGTTACATAAAGCACTTACATCTTCATCCTCTGAGCAATGCGTTGACAGTCCTCCTTATCGTAGAACCAAATCCCATGGATAACCACTGGGGGAGAGAGGGGAAGAGAGGGACAAAGAGGAGCAAAGAGAGAGAGAGAGAGAGAAGTAAAGTTAGCCGCTGGAATAATAAAAAATGAGACGCACCATCCAGTAAGGTCAGCAGACGACAAAATGAGCTTTCAGATCCGCCTTACCCTTACAATCAAATGAACGTGCAGACGTGCTGTCGTACAACTGCTGCTATGACATCAATGCAGACATGTAAACGGTCTATTATTAGCCCTGCTGGGTCTAAAGCCAAGGTTTAAAATGAGTCATTCCCCAACGGGAAGAGAAGCCAACGGTGGCATTATACAGTGAAACACAGGCCCCTGGAGGCTCCTGAGCTACATAAACATGGTCAACAAGGGAGGAAAAAGGCAACGCATTACATTACACGGTGACTCATTTTACTATTTTCTTTTGCGCCGGCTCCTAAAAGCATATTGAAAGAGGGAGCAATTCCCGTCAGTGAGGAGAGACTCATAATTTTGCCCAGCAACTAAATTTAGTCCCAAGAAGTAAAAACAGTGACGGTCTAAAACAACGTCTAGATCTCAGAGTTCCACTTCTTCCATTTATCCACTCAAACATGTCTCTAGGTATTGCGTTTCATTTTTCAACACTAGTCAGTGTTCAACGTTACTGTTTTTTTTGTTTTTTTTATTCACTTGCCTGGTTGGGCGGAAATCTACTTACCCAAAGACAATAAAGGAAAGCGAGATGGCTCACTCCTCAGCTACTTTCATCTTTAGCTCTTGAAAAAAACAATATGCTTTAATTCTTTTTGATTGGGCAAGCGAGTTGCGATATTTACTAGCCTGACATGGCATTTTACTGCGAGCGGACAATTCTTATTGTTGAGCCCTGCTAGTGTCAACGAGGTATCGGAATTTTGATACCAAAACAATACTACAACTGGCAAAAATATGATTTAAATCTAGAGCTGTGACGATTTATCAATTAGTTGTCAACTATTAAATTAATCGACAACTTTTTTGATAATCGATTAATCAGTTTGTAATTTTTTAAGAAAGAAAATTGTCAAAATTCTCTGATTGCAGCTTCTTAAATGTGAATATTTTCTGGCGTCTTTACTCCTCTATGACAGTAAACTGAATATCTTTGAGTTGTGGACAAAACACAAAATTTGAGGATGTCATCTTGGGCTTTAGGAAACACTGATTGACATTTTTAACAATTTTCTGACATTTTATAGACCAAACAACTAATTGATTAATCGAGAAAATAATTAACACATTAATCGACAATGAAAACAATTGTTACTTGCAGCCCTAACTCAAACAAGTCTCTAGGTATTGCATATCATTTTTCAATACTAGTGCTAACGAGTCATCTGAATTTTGGTAGCAAAACATTACTTCTTCTGGATACCCTACTTTGAGGAATATAAACGTGTTTCCCTTTTCTTATCTAACAAAAAAAGTCAGATTTCTCAAATGCTAAATTCTGTCTTAACACAAGCAGCAGAACAAGAACGTTGCCTGTATGAAATATAGACTACAACTGGTAAAAATATGATTTAAATCATAAACTGTGTGATCAAAAAAATAAGATGAAATGTGTACGAATCTGAGCGAGCATTCAATGCCAGCTTTTTGTACTGAACAGTGATTGATACTCAAACACATTACACTCTGTACCCAAAAAGTGTCAAGACCAATCAAGACAGCAGGACATCATCTCACACCTCAACACACATACTTTCTAAAGTGGATCTCTAGAAAAGATAAGGTCAATTCTAACAAGGGAAAGAGGTGAGTGAGAGACAGAAAACAGAGAGCAAAGAGCGGTCTGCTGTATGAGGTGGACAAAGTCACCGCCACAGTCCTATCAAACACACACATTCCCACACAGACAGACCAAAATATACACAAACATACACTTGGCCACAAATGAGACTGGACAAGCCTCTGAGGTCAGTATGGAGGGAGAGGCAGAGACACACACACACACACACAGAGTTCAGTTGAGCCTGGGAAAATCCGCCCAGTACCAAATAAGTAACTGCAGTGGGAGAGTGTCTGGTGGAGCCGGAGCCGCTTAGTGCTCACTGGGGATGAGACTGTTTGACAGAGACGGAGAGACACGCAGTCAAAGTCAGAGAGCTGGAAAATTGAGGGGAAAAATATGAGCGTGACGGATGTGAAATAGGACGAAGTGAGGTGTGTTAGAGAGGGGATTATCGTCAAGCCCGCCAAGAGAGAAACATCAAGCTCTGAGAGCTCTTTAGCTGTCAGGAAACAGACACTGAGTTTTGTCAATGAATGAAAAATGTCAAGCTGAAGTGAATTGATGGGAGGAAGGAACCTGTGATGCTTCAGATACAAGACGACAGTATGTTGCCTCCCACTAAAAGGGAAAGATAGAAGAAAATGATGAGGACAAGAAAACAACTGTCCAGTATAGTCTAAAACACAACCAGATGATAAAAAAAAAACCTATGAGCGAGAGAGATAGTGAGAGAGGGAGCGACAGAGTGGGAGGAGGACTACAACCAATAGCACCAACACTAAAGTGGAAGTGGCCAGAAGGTTACGCTTTCAGGGTGAAAGTTAGAGACATTTAGAGGGTTCCAGTCAGTGGAGACTGAGAGAGAGGAGAAGAAGAAAGGCAGAGGGACTTCTGACTTCTGCACCACCGACAAGGATGACCAACATCTAAGACCACTATAAGAAGGGGTCACTAACTGAGAAAAGTTGATTCTGAATATGACGGCATCCCTTTACATTTTGAACGAGGAGTATTGGAAACGTCAGCAACTATCCCTCTACTGAAGTTTGGAAGTGATCCAGGACTTTAGCTCAAACCCTCTACGACAAACCAGCCAAACAGTGAGCACTGGCGCACATGTGATGTCTGCTGTAGACCTACAGTGACTCTGACGGGACTCCAGTGGGACTTGGATGCATAAAAAGACATTTTTTTTTTAAAGACTGGGAAGCAGCACGTCATTGTCTGTCCTTACACTACTCTGTTGGGTAAATCTGATTTATACATTTTTGTTTGACTTGCGCAGCGACATAGCATTAAATGCGCTTTGACAACACAGTAACCCGTGTTTGGCTGTTTGCCCAAACTGCCCTACTGGGACTACTCTCAGTTTGTTTTGTTTAGATTTAGTATAGTTAGAAATGCAGACGTATATTTGTAAGCAGCAGCGTGGTCCAAGATGGATTAGGTGTACTGCAGTATGTGATCAGCTTTGTGGGGAGAGCTCTCTGCATCAGTCATGAGGAGCAGTGTTGATATTCTTTTACAGTATATTTAGTTTGCTGGAAGATTTGTCAGCGGCACATCTATGCTTGGAATTATTGTTGTCTGAGAAGACCCATCACTTCCTTGGTTTTGTAGGAATGGAATTCATGACATTGGAGGAGTAAATATTGAGATCTGCAGCTACCGAAACTCATCAAAGAAGACATTACCGCTATTGATACACCTTACTCCTGACGCTTAACTGCAGGTACATTCCCAGTTCTAAGGAGGCATTGCCACAACCGCAGTGACAGCTGTGTGACCTACCTGACCTGGATAAAGGGACATTTACACATCAGTACATCATTCGCTTCTGAAATCTTATCAGAGGAAGTGTCACGTCAGCTTTGGCATTCCTTTCATTGAACCTTTTAGCGGATAAGATATTAACGGAGCTGCAATTTAAGGTAATAATCTGACCGACTTTAAGTTGAAGAGAGACTCAATAACTAGCAGACTGTGAGAGCCCAGCGGAGCCATGCTGAGAGGCCTGTTTCAGAGGAAGCCCAAACATGAGAGACTGGAGGAGGAACCTGAGGTCAGATACAAAGGCTTGATGGTGTCAGAGAGAGACCTGGGATACACATACGTCCGACCAGGAGGTAAGACTGTCCATACACCTGCTATACACAACGCCACAGACATGTAGAGTGGAGTGCAAATGTTAACAGTATATGGAGCTAGTGGGATATAGTATGTGTTCAGTTATTTTCTCGATTAAACAATTAATGATTTGGTCTATAAAATGTCAGAAAATGGTGTAAATGGAAATCACACTTTTCTAAAGGCCACGGTGACGTCTTCAAATTGCTCATTTTGTTTGACCAACAGTCCAAAAAAGAAACATATTCCCTTAGCTATCACGTAGGACAAAGTAAAGCAGCAAATCATCATAGTCAAGACACTGGAACGAGGTAATGTTTGGCATTTATGCTTACAAGTAACTCAAACAAACTAATTGATTATCAAAATAGTTGCCTGTTCATTGATTATTAGATTATTATTGAACTGAGATCTTCAGCTCTGCTTCATTAGGAGTATATATATATAACAGGAGTATAGAAAAGTTAAACCACCCTTTGAATTGACTTTAACTCCCAACTAATATGTAGTGTAATCCAAAATCTGCATGAGTGGGTCGATGACACAGGAAGACATATATAACTCTTAATGTCCTAGGGCTGCAACAAACAATTATTTTCACTTAATATGTTGATTATTATTATTATTATGTCGATAAGTTGTTTGGTCTATAAAATGTCAGAAAATGGTGAAAAACGTCGATTAGTGTTTCCCAAAACCCAAGATGACGTCCTCAAATGTCTTGTTTTGTCCACAACTCAACCTATTCTGTTTACTGTTATAGAGGAGTAAAAAAAAATAGAAAATATTCATATTTAAGAAGCTGGAATCAGAGAATTTTAAACTTTTTTTCTTTAAAAAAAATTACTCAAACTGATTAATCGATTATCAAAATTGTTGGCGATTAATTCAATAGCTGACAACTAATCAATTAATCGTTGCAGCACTAATCAAAATAGTTACCTGTTCTTTTGATTACTACTCAACTAAGATCTACAGCTCTTCAATAAATAAACCAAAGTCAACACCTTTGAGCTCTGCTTCATTAGTAGTACTTATAACAGTAGAATAGAAAATTGCAAACCACCCTTCACATTGACTTTAGCTCCCAACTGCTACACGGTGCAATCCAAAATCTGCATGAGTGGGTCAATGGCACGGGGAGACATATATAACTATCAATGTCCTGCACATAAACTAGGAGTCAAACTGAGAATACTGTAATCACAACTTTTAAGAACATGTTCATGATTTTACCACCCAAATATTTCTTTAAGTGAAAGACATTCAAATGAGTGGTTAGTTACCAGTCAAAGTATCTAGTGGAGCAGACAGATTCACAAGCCACAGCCAACAATCAAAACACTAACACGGCAAATGTTAGGAGATCAACTTCACATGCAGATAATGGGGCGACTGAGACACTGCTTGGGATCGTAGGTGCTTATAGGAAAGAATGTAAAAAGCCTTCTATCCGTCCCTCTAGTCTGTACTCGGAGGAATTATGACTTGCTCAGACCAAAGTACACCTCCCTGAATCTTGCCCTGTTCTGTGGTATATCTCGACAGTGTATATTTAGCTCGGGGTGCCACTTTGTGCCAACTGCCATTCCAGGAAGTTAACAGCAGCACTGAGAGCTACATGTTTATCTAATGATAAGATTCCACGACCCTGGCTCGCAGAGGTCACGACACAGCGGGACTGGCGGGCAGCATTACCAACAGCCTGGGGCCTAAACAGATCAGATGTTAGCAAGTGAAAAATGTCTTTCAAGAGCTGAGATGTGTTCCCGTTTATACAGTTTTCTGGAAAGGAAACAACATTATCCGGAAAACGCTTACTGAGGATAACTTGACATGTTGATGTAAAGCTAAATCGGGCTCATTCTGCATGCTTAAAAAAGAACTTATGGTCCAACAATCACAGTGAATCAGAGCAGCTATTGTGATAAAAATCAGTTTCATTATAACCATACTGCATCACTCCTTATTTGGGTGCTTTAATATCCATCTATCAGTGTTATCAGCTGTAGCCACTGACCATTAGGTTTGCTATGTACTCACCCACTCTTTACCTCACATAACCGGCTGCCCATTATTCCTTTTTATCAGAGGAAATAGTAATCAAGTGAGCTGGTTTTATGTGTTTTTAAATTCCTTTCCTTCCCAAGAAAAGTAAACTGTTAACTTCACTTGCAATTTATTCCCCATTAACGAAGCTCTGACCACATCTAGAGGCCACAAATCATCTTTAATGTGTCCATTTAAATCTGGTGCAAAAGGTATTAAGAGGTCAACGAGAAAAGTTTATGTCACACAGGTTATTTCCCTGAGCCTTCAGGATGTTTAATAATGGCGGTGTTGTATACGCGTCAGTAAGACTAATACAGTAAAGGGATCAAAGCAGGCGTAAGGAATCCACTGGTATCTAAACACGGCATTCCACCTGCCTCTCTCGCTGAGCCTGATGGAGAGTGTGAGACCACGACAGAGAGGGAGGGGAGGTCTGTGTGCGTGTGTCAGCGATTCCTGAGTGAGTGTGTGTTTATATTATCAGTGACTGTTGTGGTGTATCTAATCTCTGCTGGCTGGTTTTGTAGTGCTGTCAGGCTCTTGCAACGTGCAACGTGCAACCTGCAACGTGTGTGTGTGTGTGTGTGTGTGTGAGCCAGATGTAGGTCTCAGAGACAGACAGGCTGACAGAATTGGAGTCACCGCCACGATGCCTCTGCTCCATATATGGAGCTAACGGTTCCCACTCAAATGAACAGCGTGCTACACACACTTTGGCCACTCTATCAAATTGTTAGTCTTTTATCTAACTTCCTCCCTGTGGCTATAGATACACCTGTCATTTTTTAAGTGTGATGTGACAAAGACATGGTCTCATGTGGATTGTGAGGTAAAATATACACAATCTGATGAGCATACTGTATATGCATATCTCTCTGTCTATCTCTTGTTTTCTCTCATTTCCTGTTTGTCTTTGTCTCCACCTTTCAAAGAGTGTGTCTCGCTGTGTCTGGCTGCTTGTGAAACACAGGAAAGTATCTCCAAACTATTTAGTCTACGTGGCTAGCCCTTGTGTTTAGTCATCTATGTCTGCACAGTCGGTGACTGTCTGTCTAACTTTAATGTTACTGACCCCTGTATAACCTTTTTGTTTTTTTAAAACATTTTCTTTTGTAAATTTTTCTATCCTCTTTTCGTTAATGTTTTAAGATTTTGGTTGATATTCAGCACACAATGAGCTGCATTGAAAGTGACTGGGAAATAAAACTGTCAGCTAAGATATATCACTCTGGCCCTGACCATTCTGATTCACTGCAATGAATATCACACTAAAAGAAATGGTAAAGGGTATAAAACTACACTAAAAGGTATATGTGCTGTGCTCAACAGGTGTTGAGAACAAAATGTGTCGGACAAACAACTGCAGGTATCAATAATTAACAGGCAGAGATAAGACATGTGTCTCTGTGTGTATCCGTGTGTCTTTCTCCTTACATCGCGCATTGCGGTAAAGCAGGAAGGGGTGCTGGAGCTGGAAGTCCAGGTCTTTGGTGATTGGCTCTGTCAAGTTCTCCATACTGAGTCTGTTCATAATGGTGAAACCATGCCTGGGAGACGCCAGTCTGAAATACAAAGAGGACACACACACACACACACAGCACAGAAATAAGAATGAAGAATTCATGCAAAAATGAGTCAATCACAACTTGAAACAAGAGGCACTTCAGTTATGCCATATCCTACCATATTCACCATGATATATTACAGAGAAACAGTTGTGCTAAATAATAATAAACTCAATTTTTAATGTTAACATTTGGGTATGGCTGCAGTTTCAATATGTCTGAAGAGATTTAAAGCAATTCCCAACAAACACATACTAAGAATTGTACTTTAAGTAAAGTTTGGCATGGAAAATCCTTAGACACCAAGATAATAATAATAATAATAATAATACATTTATTTATATAGCACTTCTCAAAACAGATGTTATTGTGACAATAAAAGCAGATAAATAAAATAAAAGATATGGTAACTGCTAAAACAGAACATCACAGAACATATCAATAATAATAGAAGTGGTAAAACTGTAGGACAAGTTGATTAAACAAATATACGGTATATATACATAAATGTGTATAAATGTACACATGCGTCCAGAAACGGATGTATACATACATATATTTATACCCTTCTACTTATAGGAATGCTATCCTAAAACAATGTGTTTTCAAAAGTTTTTTAAGTGGATACAGAGTTAGATGATCTTTATAGGAAGTGCTTTCCAGAGTTTGGGAGCCTTGACAGCAAAAGCATGATCACCCCTTATCACAAAATTGGACCTGGGAACAGCAAGAAATAGCTGATCAGATGATCTCAGACCACGTACAGGCGTATAGGGTGTTAAGAGATCCATTATGTATTCTGGTGTCAGACCAAGTTGTGCTTTAAAGGGACTGTTTGTAACTTTTTAAGCGTATAAATGTAGCGGGTCGCCACACATGCATGCTCGCATATGCGAGAGAGCGCGCGCGTTCTCAGCTCGCTCCACCTCTAGACGTGAACGCGCGCTCACTCTACACTGCAGAAGAGTTAGTTTAGCTCTGAGTATATCTAGTGAATGTACAGTGGACGTTTGTGCAGAAATAAATGCTGCAGCTCCTCCAGACCAACAGAGGTTTTCCGTGTCTTGTGAAGTGACGGAGCTCCTCAGCTAGTAACGTTATCGTCTCGTTACCGACCGGGTGCCGGTGTCTCCCTGCTCTCTCTGGCTGCGGGCGGAGAGAGCAGGGAGACACACTGCAGAGCCCCGCTGCATCAGCCTGCGCTGAGGCAGTAAAAGCCAACACTAGGATCAGATCTAAATCATGTTCATGGAGAGACCTTCGTCTGGTCAGCTTACATTACTGCCAAGCAGCTGAAATATAGAGTGATATTGTGGTTTTAGCTGACGTGTGTCGCCTCACTGTTTTGAGTGATGCTCGTTCAGGTATATTTAGAGCGAGCAAGCGCGAGCCCGACGCTGACTTTCGTTGATTTCACGGCCACAGGTGTCGCTGTTAAGAAGCAT
>CAKAMS010038918.1:0-15019 GCA_916701335.1 Sebastes itinus
GACATGCCCACTTTATGATAATCACATGCAGTTTGGGGCAAGTCATAGTCAAGTCAGCACACTGACACACTGACAGCTGTTGTTGCCTGTTGGGCTTCAGTTTGCCATGTTATGATTTGAGCATATTTGTTATGCTAAATGCAGTACCTGTGAGGGTTTCTGGACAATATTTGTCATTGTTTTGTGTTGTTAATTGATTTCCAATAATAAATATATACATACATTTGCATAAAGCAAGCTTATTTGCCCACTCCAATGTTGATAAGAGTATTAAATTTCCCTTTAAGGTACATTTTGAACAGATAAAAAATGTGTGATTAATTTGCAATTAATCGCGATTAACTATGGACAATCATGCGATTAATCGTGATTACATATTTTAATCGATTGGCAGCCCTTTATACAGCAAGTGTAACGTGTCAGAGACTGAATTGTATAATGGAGGCTCTGTAAACCTATTAAATAGTTGTAGCTGCTGTTGGAAGTCGATGTGTACAGTAAATCTGAAGCAGGAGGTGTACAGTAAATCGAGGCAACGTCTCACATGCCGTAACAACATCAGTGAGCATGGAGTAAACTCTCCCAGCAATCCCAGCTGTGACACATGAGCTATCCTAAAATAAACAGGGGGTAAAGGTCAACACGTCCTATCATTCACACTCACTCTCTACCCATGCTGGCGACCTTGTCTGCTCTTTTATAACTGTAAAAAGAAACACAGGCACATTTGCAATACATAAAAACTTCTGTCTGGCTCAAAAGGAAGTGATCTACATGAAGAGCAGGAGATCTATTTTTGCTCGTCTGGTTCTACTTTCCAAAAAAGAAACTTTTCCAGTTAAATATTTCAGCACACAGCAGTTTTGCCTTCTGGTGTTTGAAACCCTCGATGCACCCGGAGCTGAACTCCACCCAGACTCAGCCTTCATGCCTGTTTTTCCTCCCTGCAGCCATCTCTCCCCATGGCTCTGTTAGGCTGCACAATTAGATTCAATGATTTTCCTCCAACATCCTGCTGTTCACGGGGCATCACATGCTCCACTAAGAGCATAATGCCATGCCTCTCCCTGTCTGGATCTTCCTCAGCTTGCTTCTGTCGTGTCTCTGCCGCTGAGGTCTCGCAGATTACACAACCCTGAGTTCTGCAGGAGGTCAGAAAAATAATGAATCGCCTCCATTTTAACCCTTGACCCGGACTTCCTGTCCCCTTGCTTGCTGGCTCTCCTCGGGGGTATGACTGTGTCCGAGTTTCCAGAGAAACGTGGGGGTTGGGGGAGCTCTGCTGTCCTTGCCTTAAGATATCAGATAATTTGGTGCATTCCTGCAAGTTGTACTATCTCCAACCTCATGACACAGCCAAACAGCATGTGTGAATTCAATCCCAACTGTATGTAAGATTCACCTACCTAAGTACACCACAAGTCTTAGCTGTGATCTACTTGCATGCCTCTCAGATATGATTTCATACTCTTTATAAGCATTATGATCCGTCTATGTGCAACTCCATATCTGCTGGAATCAATTTGATGGCACCACAGGCCTTTCAAATGTAATTTCATAGACTTTATAATCAATTTAAACGTCCTCTAAAGGGCTGGGACAGGCCCCCGATGTTGCTGTATTCTTAATATGCAAATAAAGGTTGAAATCTTTAAAAAAAATATATATAATATATAAACAAATTGAAGTTTTAAAAGCCTGGCTAGAACTTCCAGTTGATTTTCTGTGTCGTCTCTGATATTCGTGGGACATAGCCTCATGCTGACTTTCATTGAGTTACAAAAGTTAAACGCAAGTGGTAAAAGATGTATCGTGTACTTGCATTTGCATACGACTTCACTGTCCTATTACACAGAATGTAAAGTATAACTTCCCACCTACCAGCACAGATCTAATTCCACCATGGGTCCTCCAGACTTTTTATGATCTCTTGGCAGCTCAGACAGGAAATTTGTTCCCCCACTTTTCAAATGTCCTGCAGCGATCCAGTAACTTGCGTTAACCCAGTCCTTCCAGTATCAAAAACTCAAACTCTACATGTCAAAAACGAACTAAAGCTGAAGATCATTGGAGTATATGAGCCCATCTGGAGCTTCCAACCAACCAACCAACTCTTTCACCCCTTTATCTGCACCCACTCTGGCACACACACTCACTCCTCCCCCTGTCCCCGTTTCATCTGTCACACATAACTCACCACACACACATTGCATAGAGGAAATATATAGTAACAAATGAACACACAGAGCAGAAATAGGAGCTCAATCACTCCATCAGATCTCTCTGAAATACAGCCACACAGCCATTGAAGGCTAACAAGTTGCTCACCTCTCTAAAAGTTGGGGCCCTCTCTGCTTCAACCCCCTTTTTCTTCTTTTGTTGGGCAGTTTCAAACTTTTTTTTCCAGTTCAATCTTTGTGCAGACTCCGAGGCTCTTTCTCTCTCTCCGTCTTGTCTTCTTTACACTCCTCCTCGTCTTCTCCAACTTTGATTTTCCACAGTGCTGCTGCTGCTCTTCCCCTTTCTTTGGCCCACTGTTTGTGTCAGATGAGTTGGCTTCTTTTTTTTTTTTTTCTTCCCTCCTTCTCCTCCCTCCTTCTCCTCTCTCACACCCTCCCTCTCTCTCCTTTCCTCTCTCTCTCTCTCTCTCCAAAACAGCTGCAGGAAACTTATTCTCTTGTTCTTTGTACTTCACCACTTGTTGAATATCGTCTCTGTTTTTCTCTTTCATTCACTCGCTTCACCTCCCTCAGAGTAAGTCCTAATGAAGTGTGCTAAATTGTGTTTTTTTTGTTGGTGTTTGTTTACGTGTGTGTGTGTACGTCTAGGTGAGTCAGGTAGCTGAGTCACCCAGCCAGAGGCTATGTGTGTGTGTGTGTGTGTGTGTGTGTGTGTGTGCGTGTGCGTGCGTGTGTGTGTGTGTGTGTGTGTGTGTGTGTTAATTGGCCTATTAACTATGTTTTACTATTTCCCACAGAAGAGCAAAGCAGCATGACCAGATAAGGAAAACTCCATCCCCCTGTGCTTCTTTATACCCCCTCTTTCCTCCCCTCAACACTCCCTCAGGATAGTTCGGTAGGCCTGCCTCCACAGCTGGAGGGCACATCCGGTGTGTGTGTGTTTGTGTGTGTGTGTGTGTGTGTGTGTGTGTGTGTGTGTGTGTGTGTGTGCGTGTGTGTGTGTGTGTGTGCGTGTGTGTGTCAAAGGCAGAGATTCTTTGAAGCCACGGACCCCTAAAGAAGAATGGCTCGTACTCACATATCTCGTTCTTGCTTCATGCTATGCTGAACTTGTGAATCGTTGCCTTGCCAGGACTTGTCATGTAAATAACTAGGCAGCTGTTATACGTCGCACTGTTTACGCCCAGCTACAACCTGCTCTTAGGAAACAGTAATCCTGTGTTAGTAATCCTATAATCACATCTGGAAGGATAGCAGACAGATATCATGAGCGGGATCCTGTGATTAAAATGATAATAGCCATAAGAGGCAGAAAATGTCAACAAGTTGAATAAAGTCGATGTTAAATAATGTTTATATAGATTCACCATGCAGCGGCACAGTGTAAAATAATATTATAGTGAATCTAACTTCAGATTTTCTTCTGGTCAGTTTCTCAAATAAAGAATTGGAAAGAATCCTGAAATGTTTTAGTAAAGTAGACACGTGTTTACTTTGTTAACCCCTCTAAGACCTGCGGGATTGCCTGACTTTACTGTCTTTCAGAGGCTCTAGCAGGTTTATTTTTAGGGCAAGAGTTAAGATATCATATGAAACTAGAAAACCTAAGGAACCCATTGGTACCAACCATGTCATACCATGTCATGTCAGGAAAGAGGCTAAATAACGCTCCAAAGTTGGGCTAAATTTTAGCGAGGAAAAACTGTCATGGCCATTTTCAAAGGGGTCTCTTGACCTCTGACCTCAAGATATAGGAATACAAATAGGTTCGATGGGTACCCATGAGTCTCCCCTTTACAGACATGCCCACTTTATGATAGTCACATGCAGTTTGGGGCAAAAACCGTGCAGTTTTATGCATGCAGTATAATGTGTTATTTTCGCCTATATTCTAAAATGATGTGTTTGAATATTTCTGCATATATGCAGTATACTGGGGTCCCTAAACAGTCTTAGAATTGCATAAATTGGGTATGACTGTAAAGCTGAGACTCTTCTGGATTCAATGAGCCCAACTGTATTCATGTGTGATGATGTTAGTCCCCATAGTGGCTTGCAAATTCTTGCTGAAATTTCCAAATGTCAAAAGTTTTTGTCACCAAATCACAGCATGGCTTTTTCTATGATGTTCCTCAAGGTCTCGGTGTTTTAATGTGGTATTTTGGAGGGATTATTGATCATTTTTACCAATTCTCGATAGATAAAAAATGGTTAAACTTAGCATCAAATCTGTGCAACAAATGGTATGAACCCAAAAATTACTGCAACAACTCTTGAGATATAAATGAGCATGGGAATGACCATCATATACTTCAATCATAATGTTCTACACGTCACTTTTACAGTTGAGTTTAATTAATTTATTGTTTTTTATTTCTCATTTATGACTAGGATAAATGGACACACAGTGATGTGCCACATCTCAAATTAATATTCAGGTACACCACTTCTATGTGACATCTACTGTTGACCTGCTATCTCCACCTAAAGACCCCCTGCACCGTCCTAAAAAAAGACAAAAATGGGTCTATTGTGGATCTCGAAATGGTTTGAAATGTGTTGATGTAAATACGTCTTTTTTTCTTGTTGCTAAAGAAAATATTGTCTCAGTACAAATGTATTTTGTTGCTCTTACAAAATCATGATTCACCATCAAGCTGTCCATTATTCAGATCCTACTAAGAAGAGGGCAAAAAGTACACTTTAAAATAGAGTTGTGCACTCCAGTACATGTACCTTGTTTAATTTGTTGTGAATTAAATATTAGTTTTGATCTACAACTGAAACCAGGCTTCATTAGAAGTTGTTTTTGAAAAGGCATCTCTCAGGCCACATTGGGGTCCAACTGATCTAAGCTGGAGGTCACCTGCTCTCACACCACACCTGCATGTGTGAAAATCATTGAGTTTACCAAGTGCTAAACCACATGGAGTTGTGCTTAAAATGTGTTTTCCAAGCTTTTGACATTCAAAATGGAAATGTGCTGGACAAACCTTTGTGAAGAAACACTGATTCAATGCCAGAATAACCTGCCAGAATCGGTGAGTCAAAAATCCAATTAAGTGAACTCAGTGTTGTAAACACTAGCGGCTGAACCATAATCATGGCACCTGCACTTTATGATCCATTTATTTGTCTATATTTGGATTTGAATGTTTTTATGTTTGCTTTTAATGTTTGCTTTTACTGCCAAGAGCTGCTTAACTGTTTTTCGACGTTTTCCATAACAATAACAATAAAGTCTCTATTCTATTCTATTGTAAACCTTGATATTTTGCTCAGATAGTCATATAATATCAACTGATCACTTTATCACAGCTCTGCTTTCACATATTGTGGCAGATTATACGCCCCATATTTAAAGCCAGTATCATACTTTATTTATTATTATTATTATTTATTGTATTTTATTTTATTTATTTGGTGTTTATTGATAGGACTACATCTTGCCTCGACACACCTGCTTTGAAAAGTCGATACTCAGTCAAGTCGTATGTTTGAGGTCCAATATAATGCTGTAATAGTATTTATTTACATCAGAGCAGACACACTCATGATTCTAAACGCACACAGGTTGTCTAGCTCAGACTGGCTACTTGTACTGTAAAGCTTGTGTTGCTAGAAGGTGATTAAGTGCACAACACCACTGTCCTTTAAAATTACTTTCTATAGAGACATTTGCTGAAAGGTTTGTTAAACCTGTTGCATTTCTGTTTTCTTTTACCTCAATTTAGTTCTGACAATATTCAACACCCTGGTGTTTAAAGTTCAGGAGTATTTCTGCCCTCTGGTGGCCATAGTGCGTAACTACATGTCTCTTTTAAATGTTTTATTTTGAAAGTATCATTCGGAAGTACTACTATGTTGTGTTGCGTGAGTCTTTACTAGTAGAGTTGAGCTGCTGTTCCTCACTGTGGCCGCTAGAGGGCAGACACACTCATGATTGTTAATACAGCTCATTGACTGGCAGCTGTAAAGATGAGATAAAATGAACCTTTATTAATCCCCGGAGGGAAATTCAGGTGTCAAAGCAGCAACATCAGCAAACAGAGTGAAACACAGGAAAGGTAAAGGTATACAAAAATTATAAAAACAATAATACAGATATAAAAGATACAGAGTGAATGAGTGAACATAGTGTGTACAGTCCGTCAATAAATAAATGTAGTATGTACAATAAATAAATGTAATATGTACATATGTGCAGTCTATATAGTGGTATATAGGATGTATAGTGTAAAGTGTAAAGCTTGTACTGCTAGAAGGTAATTAAGTGCACAACACAACTGTCATTTAAAGTTACTTTCTAATATAAGAGAAAAGTGTTGTAAAGTTTATTAAACCTGTTGCATTTCTCTTTTATTTGACCTCAATTTAGTTCTGACAATGCTCAACACTCTTGTGTTAATTCCTGCCCTCTGGTGGCCACAGTGCGTAACTATATCTCTTTTAAATGTTTTATTTTGAAAGTATCAATCGGAAGTACTACTACGTTGTGTTACGTGTGTCTTTACTAGTAGAGCTGTTCCTCATCAGAAGCAGCAGCACCGGACGCTGTCATCTGGCTGCTGTCGACCTCGAATGAAACATCTCTGGTGGAGCTGGTGAGATAAAATCTGAAGTTTCACTAATGTTACAGTTTTTTGTGATTACATTTATCTGTATACTAGCTGTACTAAACTGCAGAAGCTGCTTGTAAAAGCTGAATTTCTAAACATAAGACAGTTTTTGGTGGACACATTTCATGCCGAATTGAACACCGTTATCTACACGTGGCTACGATTCAAAGCATGTGGCCACTGAGCCACTTATAGGACACGTGTTGTCTGGTGCATGTTAAACTGATAGATTTATGAATGGGGTTTGGTTGTCGACCGTTTCTACCGTTTCCTCCATCGCCTTCAGCTGCTGTAACACTGTGGGCCTATCTCCACGTGGTGAGCTAACCAGCTTGTATTAGCATGGGAGCTAACAGTGGGATGCAGTGTCATGACTTAAATAGACAGTAATCACAGGATAGATAGATATATAAATAGATAGTAACTTTATTGATCCCTAGGGAAATTCAAGTTTCCAGCATCACATGTCCATAGTGCAAAACATGTTAGTAAAAAGGCAGTAAAAAAGATAGTGGTGTAAAGTACAAAAAAATATACCAGATATAAAAATACAATTAGATGAAGAAAACTGTTAAAACTGAATGTAGTGCAGGATAACAGCTGTGATACAGGACTATTAAAAAAGTGAATATAGTGCAGAAGAAACTGTTAAAAATGAGTATAGTGCAGGGTAACTCCAGTAGTCTATGAAAGTGCACTGTGTGCATTATCTGATAATAGATAAGATAAGATAGCAGCACAACATGAATGATATAAATGTCGCTTATGATCAAATGGTATGTTATTAAAACAGTATAATGATCTAGTTGTCCCTCTCCCCCTGATGACTTGCACTGGGCTCTGAGTCTGTATGAAGATAAACGTGCATCTTTGGCCCTGACAAGCCAGAGTATCTGAGGAGAAAATAAACTAATGATGGTCCAAAGTGAGAATTATAACAACACACTAACTGTTGCTTTTTCTTTTTTTTATCAGGTGTTTAAAGGAAGTGAAGCCGCTCATCAACTGGACTTGAAAAGGTTTGTTTCATAACGCTGCATCTCTTGGCCTTTTAAAAGCAGACACTGTGTGAATGGTGATCTCTTGTGATGTTTAGCACTGGGCTCAGAAACTAGTGATGACAGAAGTGCAGCTCTGCCCTTGACAAGGCAGACTCTGAGGAGATTGCTAAATAAACTTTTTTTTTTTAACCTTGTAAGATTAGGATTATTTGGCTGCTTATGTTAGTCAAAGCTTATGGTCATGTGAACCTATTAACACATGCTTTTGTGCTTTTCAGGTCCCTTTCATCAAATGGAACCACTTCTAGACTAGACTTGGGTATGTATTTGGTGAAAAAAAAATTAGATGCATTTTTCATAATAGACAAAGGTGTAGTTATGACCTGGAGAGCAATGAACACTCATGATTTAACACTCCTAACTCTCATGACCTCCAAGAGTCAAATCAAACATAACTGCATACTAGCACTTATGTTGAGGACAAAACTATATAATTGGCGCCCTATCCAGGATTCCATGACTATTATTGTATACTTAATGTAAAGTTAAATGCATTGATAAGGGATGTTTAGTAGCGTATTGTTGTGAATCTAGAATACACTCGTACATATCAGCTACTGCAACCAGTGCTTTTGTTATGTACATTCATTTCTGCAAGTTTTAAATTCAAACTTAAGTGTGGATCTAGTTGTCCCTCTCCCCTGATGACGTGCACTGGGCTCTGAGTCTGTATGAAGATAAACGTGCATCTCTGGCCCTGACAAGCCAGAGTATCTGAGGAGAAAATAAACTAATGATGGTCCAAAGTGAGAATTATAACAACACACACTAACTGTTGCTTTTGTGTTTTTTCAGGTGTTTTAAAGGAAGTGAAGCCGCTCATCCACTGGACTTGAAAAGGTTTGTTTCATAACGCTGCATCTCTTGGCCTTTTAAAAGCAGACACTGTGTGAATGGTGATCTCTTGTGATGTTTAGCACTGGGCTCAGAAATTTGTGGTGACAGAAGTGCAGCCTGCCCTTGACAAGGCAGACTCTGAGGAGATTGCTAAAAACATTTTTTTTTAACCTTGTAAGATTATGATTATTAACTGCGTTTTTTCTGCTTTTTCAGGTACTGATCCTCCTGCAGACATCTGCTTTATAACCATATTATGTCTTTTTTTTTTTTTTAAATGTTAACTTATTGTCCTGTATTTGCTCTGATTAATCAAATAAAACAGCATTTAAATTAATTTTGTGTCTTTTTTGCTTTTCTACAAATACAATACCAAAGTAAGGCACTGTACATTATTGAAATGACCTTTCCATTGTTGGGTTTGTCACTGTGACATGATTCAACTGTGGCATTTATAAATGTGTTGCTTTGATTATCCTGTAGACAGACCCTAAGCAGTGAGAACCTGATACTGAAATGTAGTGATAAAATGTAAATCAAATGACAAAACCCAAACTCGTGAGCACAAGATGTTTCAAGTTGAACTTGAGTCACTTTCATTTTTTACAATTTTCCAGTTTTGCTGTTCACTGTTTTGAGTAACACTGTAGATTATAGCCTCTAAATTAGTATAATTGTGTGTACAAGGTACTGATGAAATACTAAATGGGTACCTATAACAAAACATTAAAGTATAAGATAAGAAGACAAGTGGTTGGTAAATAAGGAGCAAATGTGAGAGGGACTTTAAAATATTTTTTTCACAAAAATGACCTGCTTGCTGTACATTATCCCGCTTATTACACAGCTACTAACTTAAGAAATCAATAATTTGACCCAAAAACGGTCCGCCAGAGTCCGACATCAGAACTACTCCCATAGCAACGGTCTGTTATAAAGAAATAACAGACCGTAGAACGCCATGAATCGAGTATTCAACAAAGCTGTGTAATAATAGATCTTTAATCAACTCTATAATACAATTGACCTCACTCCGTGTTATTTAAAACGGTACTAGTATACCATACCCAAATTTGCATGACAACTTGAGAACTCTTTGCTGTGCTGATGACAGATTTGGGACCCGAGTGAATTGAATCAGGGAGTTGGAAGAGCTTTAGAAACCATTGTCTCGCTCCACAGGTTAATATCGGTGTGTGTTCAGATGGAAATGAAACATGTTTCATTCAAGAAATCACAAAACATAAATTAGAACTTTGTTTCTGTATCTTTATTATAATTCTAACAATTTATTATCTCTTAAAACATTTGAAATTCATATATGTTTATATGAATGTGTGTATATGCATATCACATATACATATATATTCTGTAAGTTACCTTTCATCAGTTCATATTCTCATTTTTTAAAAGATCTCTTAAAGGAAAAGAAATGCTTTCTATAGAGTCGGACCGATTCCCTCAGATCTTACGTGTTCTCCTGACAGTAACGACGAGCCACCGCTCTCGATTATATAACTTTTAAATGCAAAGAAAGGGTTAAAAATGATTATTTCTCACCAGTCGCTTAACATGAGCAGCATTGTATCAGTAAGAGATGTTTTCAAAATGTCTTATCCAAAGTTCTTAATTGGCCCTTTTTACACTAGCAAACGTTTTAGAGACCTGATAGAAACAAGTAGAATCTGGCTGTGAAATGAGTTCGGACAGGAAGTCACACTCTGCTTGTTCATCCTTTCAGAAACACGGCCCTTTTGGCTGAAAATTACTTCAACACCTTTAAAGGGAAATGTGAAAAGCCACAGTTGTTTATGGTAATAGGGCCATTGCATAATATGCTGGTAATAAACAATGAGCTGTGAACATGTCAGCGGCTGCGGAAGATGCTTTGTACAAACAAGAAGATGCAAATGATGAGTGAAAACAGACTGGAGCTCTTAATACTGTCAGGGCATTAACAGTGGAAGAGGGGCAGATGTAGAGAACAGGTCGAACTGTATAGAAAGCAGAACAGTTAAATAAATACATGGTACCTTTTCATGTTAAACATTATTTGGAAGACAGAGATTCTTTAGAACTTTTGATACTTTTTTTTTTTTTTTTTTTTAACATCTTAAACCATAATTAGATGACCATTGTTTTCATCGTCCTTATTGCTATTTCCCTTGCATTCAAATATAATCTCTCCTTGACAACCAGCACAAAGCAATTACAGAGACAAATCCACCTCGATGACCTTTGCTCATTCACATGCCTGTGTGTGTAAGTGCACATGATCTATGAAAACTCATTTCTCTTTTTGCAAAAAACAGACTGAGGATAGCAGGGCCCGGAGGAGGAGAGTTAAACTCCCCGTCTGTGCCCCCCCCGATGTAAAAACGCACGTTTGATATGTGTTCGAGGACTCAAAAGCAGCAGGAGAGGTGAAGTGTTGTTCAAGGTAGAGAGGTCATGAGAGAGCCCTTATATTTGATCTCAGCAACAGTGAGAAAAGCAGGACTAAGGTTAGAATGGGATGTGAATGTGCAGTGGAAGGAGTTCAGTGCAGACATGGAAAAAAGAATGACATTTGTGTATGTGATCAATCAAAAGGGGTACGGCTGTTATCCAGAATTGAACAAATCAATTTAAAGAACTGTTTAAATAAAGTAATACATCATTTTCACTTATGTCAAAGGTGGGCATCCCCAGAGTAACAACTGCTACACTTATATTACCTGCATATTATTAAGTGACAACTAACTTTTTAAAAGAGTGATGAAATCATATTTTTTAGGCCATAAACATCAACATGTAATTTTGATTAAAGCTTCACAGTCTGACAAAAGAAAAATCAGAAAGGTTAAAGGAAAAGGAAGTGTTTCTGAAATGTGCTTCACATTAAGTTGCAATGCTTCTTGTCACGTAGAAGCAATGTTAAGGGTACCGTGCACAAAATAATATGCATCTTTCATTTCAAAAATACCTATATATACACATATCTATATTTATATATATATACTGTATAATCAACACAATAATCTTTATCACACAGTCAGAACTGCACAAGAGCGCCACATCAGCCACCGAAGGCAGTAAGCAGGAACTCTCAGCAGCCGTAATAACAGTAAGGACGATGAAAGTAATGATAAATAGTAACAATAAATCTCTTCATATCAATTCCAGTATTCCCATTTTAAAGTTTAAAAATTGTAAGAACAATCATAGTATTAAAACTCGATATAAGCGTTTCTCTCAGATCCCCTCGGCCGGGTTGGCGGCTCGTTTCCTCCTGGATTTTGTCGAGAGAGAGGGGCCACTCCTGGAAGGAGCAGGGGGGATTGGGTGGGAAAGAGCAAGAAAATGGCAGTTTTTCCTCTTCCCCTCCCCTCTCCTTTCCAGTCTCCCTCGGACGGAAGGTCTGAATGGTTGTACAACAGTTGCCTCGACGCTGAGGAAGTCTTTCTCTGTAAATCAAATCCTCGGGGGGGGATTTCTCCTCGCATTGTCACGTATCCTGTCTAACAGTTGAAAGCACAGTCTGTCTCCTTTTGTATATCTTGGATCCAAACATATAGTGTGTCTATATATAAGGTGTCCCATAAACTCTAACACAATCACTTGCAAGTGCTTGTGTGTATGTGTGTCTACATGTTGGTGTATGCATGCAGGCATGTATAGTAGTAACTCGGGTGCCTGTGTGTGTGTGTGTGTGTATCGGTGTGATTCTTTTTTATTATTTTGTTGGTCTGGGCACTTATTTTTGCTACAAATTTGTGATACAGTGACCAGTCTGTATATATGTCATTATAAGACTTAAGATGATAAAGAGCTATAGAGAAACACATAAGATCCTGATCACAGGACCTGCAGTGAGGACAGAGCCCTGCCAGTGGTGAGGTAAAAACGAGACGTAACCAATCAAAGTCGAACACACAGCCGGCCGCCTCGGTTGAAACCGAGAACGCGAGTTATCCGACTGTGCCCTCGTCACCTCTAAAAGACGTGGAAGCTGTCATGATATACTGCCCTGCGTCGTCCTACGTTCACCATGCAGACGGACAAGGCCTCACACCTGCAGACATTCACCCCCATTCACCCTCAAATATTAATTCTCAATGATTTTCAGACACATTTTAAAACCAACATCCACTCACACGGGGGGGGGGGGGTTGTCGTTGATTGCACTCTAAATATTCTAGGTGGGTTCCACTCTTAAACCTGAACAGATTTAACCCGCCGGCTGAGGGGTAAGAGGGCTATTCAACAAGATGGTTGCACGATGAATGGCACCTTCTAGCTCGCCAACAACACAACCTGCTCAATTTAGTTTAAATCGAACTGGCTTTTGATTGTTCCTCTCAAGTATTTGGTTCGGTTTCATCGCTGTTCTTCACTCGTAATATCTGCTGCAGCCATAGTGTCTTTGTATGCGTCTTAGATGGCGGTGTGTTTGTGTTAATTGTTGTTGATTGGTGTGACCGTGCATGCATGTGGGAGTGTACTTGTGTAAATCAACCTGCCACAACTGGTGAGCGCCAGCCGGTGTCTTTATGGATCGTCAGCCCTTTTTCCATCCCTGCGTTTCCATCTCCCTTTGGGACTAGACTCCCTCTTTCTGTCGCTCTCTGTGTGAAATCTGTTCCCCCCTCATTTGTTGTGTGAATCCACCATGGATAGCAGCAGTTGTGTTTTCCTCCCTCATTGACTCCAACCCCTCCTTTCTCTCTCTCTCTCTCTCTCTCTCTCTTCCTCTGCTTTTGCAACCTCAGCTCCGACTCCCATCGTCCCTCCTCCTCTCAGTCTGTCCATCCCGAGGTGAGAGAACAGAAATGGGAAATGGGCTGCTGGACAGCCTGAGGACAGAAGAACAGAAATAGGACACAAGTTGGTGTTTTTTGTGAAATGATGATGAATGGTGTTTGTTGTTTTGTAGCACAGTAGTGAGTTGTTCTCTTGTGTGACTCGTACATTTTAAAATGGAGACAAGTGTTTGTTCATTAGGAGAGTATGGTGACTCTTGTGCTGTGGACTCGCTACATGACTGATTAGATTGGGAAAACATTGGTCATCACACACTTGATGACTGACAACAGCTGGGTTCATTTCTTCAGCTGCATTGCAATATTATACGTGCCTGTATAATTTATCTTGATGTTTTCTACCTGTCTATGGAGGCATGCTTTGTCACCTATGGGGGAGTGTCAGACAGTGTTGTCCATCTCTGCTCTGATTGGCCCAGATTGATAGTAGATTGACCCTCAATCATGCAGATCTCATCCACCTAAGTGATGGATGTATTTGTGTTTATATATTGCTTGTTCTGCTTTGTGATGGTGATTTGACAATGCCTGACGAAGATCTCTGATCTATCGAAACGTTGCTCTTTTTAATTAAAGCTGAGCTAGTACTAGTACAGTGTGCGGATCTTTAGTCTGATTTTTACTATCAGCTGCATTCTGACATAACAACACAAGTTCTGCCTTTTTGACATATCACAAAAAATGTCATTCAAAAAGTCATAGTACAGTGTTAGGACGTGGTCGTATTTGGTTGCCAATGTGTCTTTCCATGAGTGTGTAAGGTTTCTGTGTTTATGCAAGCAGGTGTGTGCCAGGACGAGGAGACCATGGTGCCCACTACATGAAGAGCCAAGATGGTGTCGGCTCGGCAGCAGTGGAAAAGCGCATCTCCCTCAACTCCTAACCGCCCACAACAGCACCTGCACACGGATAGACTGTAGCTTTCGCCCTACTGGTGGTTCTGCTGGAGATAGTAAAGGTGGGCTGGCTATTTTTGTTAATTTGTTTTCTCCTGTTTACCTGAGTTAGGGAGGTTAGCCATAAAAAACACTTTTTACTACAGAATGTCATACAAAATATCATAAAAAAGGTCATAGTATAGTATGTCGAAAAACAAGTAAAAAAGTCATAGTATAGTATCTTGAATAAATAAGTCATAGTATAGTATGTCGAAGAAAAGTCATAGTATAGTATGTCGAACAAAAAATCATAGTATATTATGTCAAAAAAAGTCAGAGTTTAGTATGTCGAAAAAAGTCATAGTATAGTATGTCGGAAAAAAAGTCATAGTAAAATGTGTCGGAAAAAAGTCATAGTGCAGTATGTCAAAAAGACGTCATAGTATAGTATGTCGAAAAAAAGTAATATTATAGTATGTTGAAAAAAATTCATTGTATAGTATGTCAAAAAAAGTCAGTATAAGATATCGAAAAAAAAGTCATGGTACAGTATGTCCAAAAACAAGTAAAAAAAAAGTCATATAGTATGTTGGGAAAAAAAAAGTCATAGTATAGTTATGTCAAAAAAAAAGTCATAGTATG